>CATNWA010013726.1:0-11044 GCA_951230385.1 Staurois parvus
TTCCATAGGTATGACGCCAGGCCCATATCGTCCAGGTGCCCCCGTACCTCCCTGGTCACGCTGCTGCTGAGCCCAACCAGTGTTATGACCTGGGGTCCCCTGTACGGGCCTTCCCATTGCTTACAACTCTGCTCATGTGCCACTTTTGAGGTATCCTTCACACTCCTGCGGTTTTCCATTTTTGCATAGGTTGCTGGCAGAATTAGCGGCCTTCCTTAGGTCGCGCCAGGCCCCATATCGGCCATTGGGCCCCCGTACCTCCTGGTCACGCTTGCTGCTGGTCCCACAGTGTGAACCTGGGGTCCCTGTACGGTCCTCCCATTGCTTCCACTCTGCCATGTGCCACTTTGAGGTCTCCTCACACTCCTGTGCTTTTCCATTTTGACATAGGTTGCTGGCAGATTAAAAGGCCCTTCCATAGGTTCCGCCAGGCACCCATACTCGGCCATGGGCCCACCCCGTACCTACCCCTGGTCACGCTGCTGCTGGGCCAACAGTGTGACCTGGGTCCCTGTACGGCCTCCATTGCTTACACTCTGCTCATGTGCCACTTTGAGGTCTCCTCAACACTACTACTGCGTGCTTTTCCATTTTGACATTAGGTTGCTGGCAGATTAGGTTTCCAGCCATTCCATAGGTTCCGTACAGGAACCCCCACTATCGGCCATGGGCCCCGTACCTCCTGGTCACGCTGCTGCTGGGCCCACAGTGTGACCAGGGTCCCTGTACGGCCTACCTTGGGTTCCACTCTGCCAATGTGCCACTTTGAGGTCTCCTCACACTTACTGTTGGCTTTTCCACATTTTGACTCATAGGTTGCTGGCAGATTCCAGGCCTTCCATAGGTTCCGCCAGGCCACAATATCGGCTCTCATCGGGCCCAAATTCCTCTCATGGGTCACGCTGCTGCTGGGCCCAATTTGTTGACCTAGGGTCCCTGATCCCGGCCTCCATTACGGCCCTCCTCCATTGTTCACTTTGCCATGCTGCACTTCTTTGAGGTCTCCTCACACTGCATGGTGTGGTCAATTTTTTTGACATAGGGTGCTGGCAGATTTAGGGCCTCCATTGCTGCTGCCAAGGCACGTAATCTGCCATGGGGCCCCTCGTTGTTACCGACTCCTCATGCTGTGACGTTGCAAACAAGGTGTAATTCAACCTCTACATATTGTTTAGACCGCCTTTACGAACAGCGAAAGGCCATTCACAGCTTTCCTGATGTTTAAAAGCGGATAAAGGTTACTCCCTGTGTAACTTAGATGTCAGCCATTGTCAGCTCATGCGTGACACCTGCGCTTGCTCAGGCCCTTTGAGGAGGCCACGCTATTCGGTGAGTCATTGGCAGGACTATGGGCCATGAACGAGGTCAAATCGGCACCTTGGGCCCCCGTACCGCCTGGTCACGCTGATGGCTGGGAGCGGTCCCACAGTGTGACCGGGGTCCCTGTACCGCCTCCCATTGCTCCCTCTCTGCCATGTGCCACTTTCAGGTCTCCTTCACACACTGCCTGCTGGTTTCCATTTTGTCATAGGTTGCTGGCAGTTTACAGGCCTTCCATAGGTTGCTGCCAGGCCCCAAATCGGGGCCATGGGCCCCCCGTACCGCCTGGTCACGCTGCTGCTGCTGCTGGGCCCACAGTGTGACCTGGGTCCCTGTACCGCCTCCCATTGCTCCCACTCTGCCATGTGCCACTTTCAGGTCTCCTCACACTCCTGGCTGGTTTCCATTTTGTCATAGGTTGCTGTATGGCTCCCATTGCTGCTGGCACCCTCACGCCACACTGTGGCTCCACAAAACACTGGTTTTTGGCCCCTGTGATGCGTTTTGACTGGCCAAAGGAGTGTGAAGTGGTGTGCAGTGATTCTAAGATCGACGGCACTCATCTGATGTCATACTGACTGACAGTATTATTTTCTCTTCCCCAGCAGGACTCCAAGGGCATTTAAATTAAAGGTACAGTGTTCTGCACTTATATTAAGTCTCGACTGAAGCCTAGAGAAACACACCTTTTTAAAGTTAAATTCACAGCGAATTTATTCGACTCGAATCGAATATTGTCCACGATATTCGACCAAGGTCCGAATCAGTCGAATCAATTTTTTCATTTCTTCGCCTCATCTCTAATTGTGACACAAAAAGGTGGTCTGGAATACGACCCCCTGATGGAGAGGGGGCGCTATCACACTTTGCACTGACACCCAAACTAAAACTCTTTATTCATTTTTTTTATACAGATAGAACTTTCTTTTGATGGTAATGTAAATCACCACTGGGGGGGTGGGGGCTTTTTTTTTTGCTAACTAAAAAATAAAAAACAAAAATAAACAAGAGAAATGAACATGTTCATTTCTTTAGCAAATAAATAATATTTATACATAAATTTTAGCCAAAATGTATTCTGATCCGTTTCTTTGGTGAAAATACCCCAAATCAGTGTTTATTATTTAGTCTGTAGGGAGTTTATATAGAGGACCACCAAACTATTCTATATTATATAACAGAAACAACACCGACCCCCGATATTCTGTATGCTTGGTGTTTTTATAAAAAACCTTTTTCTTTTATAAATTCAAAATCAAAATGTATTGTGCTCCATGTCTTCGGTGTAGACCTACCCTCCCCCCCCCCCCCCCCCCCCCCCCCCCACCCCCCCCCCACAAGTGTATAGTGCAGGATTGGTTGTATGAATGTTATAGAGCCTACAGGACTTATGGGGAGATATATCTGAAAAACTGCCCATCCTGATTGTTACTGTCAGTTCCGATCTCATATCTGGAAAGGCCCCCAAAATGTCAGGACGATATAAAAATACCCCCCAAATGTCAGGGACGGCTACAAATCCCCCAAAATGTTTCTATTTCTTATTCAGGAGCGGTTACAAATACCCCCAAATGTCAGGGGACGGTACAAATACCCCCAAATGTCAGGACGTCTGTCTGGGTACAAATCCCTCCAAATGATTCAGGACGGTACAAATACCCCCAAATGTCAGGACGGTACAAAATACCCCCCAAATGTCCAGGACAGTACAAATCCCCCCAAATGTCAGGACGGTACAAATCCCCCCAAATGTCAGGACGGCTACAATCCCCCCCAAATGTCAGGACTTGGTACAAATACCCCCAAATGTTCAGGACCTCGTACAAATAACCCCTGTAACGGAATGAAGCGTAGGCAGGACAGCGCAACGGAGAAGATGGGGAACACACAAAGCTTTATTGAAGCACACAAAAGGACAGACACTCAATGACGGGGGAAATGATAGGTAGGGTGATGTGTGCGCAAACCAGGGATGATTCCAGGGCACGGGGGGTCTTCAGCGACAGGCAGGCCAATCTCCCCCCCCTAGGCTTGGGGTCTCAGCCAAGCTCCCTCCGTGACTAGACAGCGGGATTGGAGTCTTGGGCAACAGGCGGGCAACCTACCCTGGGTTAAAGGTTCTCGGGCAACAGGCAGGCAATCTCCCCCCTAGGCTTGGGGACTCAGCCAAACTTCCCTCCGTGACTGGACAGCGGATTGATAGTCTCGGGCAACAGGCAGGCAATATCTCCCCCTGGGCAGGGGTCTTGGGGACTCAACGGGACTCTAGCTGTGGAGTCTGGCCTCAGCACAGCTCCCACCAGCTTTCTAGGGACATCGGGTTCACGGGGACTCAACGGGTATCGATGGCTCAAGCACTCAGGGGCACCACAGGTAGCTATACTCCGGGCATGCCATCAGGACACGGGGTGGTCAGTGCGCACCACAGCGGGGGGGGCCGTTCAGAAACACGGGGTGGTCGGGTGCACACAGCGGGGACAGTTCAGGATACGAAGTGGTCGGTGCACCACTGGGGAACAGTTCTGAACACGGCGTGGTCGGTGCACACAGCAGGCACAGTTCAGGACACAGGTGGTCAAGTGCGCACTAATAGGGACAGTTCAGGACACGGTTGTGGTCGGTGCACACAGTGGGGGACAGTTCAGGACAGGAGTGGTCGGTGCACACAGCAGGCACAGTTCAGGACACAGGTGGTCAGTGGACACAACAGGGAACAGACAGTTCAGGACACGGTTTTTCGTGGTCGGTTTGCACACAGCGGGGACAGTTCAGAACACGGGTGGTGGTCGGTGCACACAGCAGGCACAGTTCAGGACACAGCGTGGTCAGTAGCGACAACAGGCGCAGTTAAGGTAAACGACGTGTGTCAGTAGCGCACAACAGGGACTGTTCCAGGACACGGGTGAGTCGGTGCACACAGTCTGGGACAGTTCAGAAAACGGGTGGCAGTGCCACACAAACAGGGCCAGTTTAGGACAAGGGTGGTCCACGTGCGCACAAAACAGGACCAGGTTCAGGACAGGTGAGGTCAGTGCACACAGCAAGGAATAACAGTTCAGTCTTGGGTGGTCAAGTTGCCACACAACAGGAACGGTTCAGGACACTGGTGGTCAGTGCACACAGCGGAGTCGTTCAGAGACACGAGTTGGTCAGTCGCACACAACCGGTAACAGTTATGCGACACGGGGGGGTCTGTGCACAAAGCGGGGACAGTTCAGGCACTCACCAGATAAGCAGCGGGCAGACCTCAAGCAGCAGGAGGCTCAGACAGGGACGGCCAGCGGTCAGCGTTCCAGGACACAACCAGCGATCAGCAGACTAGTAGCAGCTCCCAGGGGGTTAATCAGCAGCAGACAGACATTCAGGGGACACACAGCACGACAGTGTGCACGGCTCCTCTAGCGCAGCTCCAGGGACTCAGAGCAGACAGGGCTGCAAGAGTGTCAGTAGACAGGCTTAAGATGGCAGGTATCAGCTGTTGGGGGTATGACCTGTTGAGGAGAAGGCTCTTGCAGAGCTGTGGAGACTCCCAATCCTCTTTGGGAGGGGGGGGGGGGGTATTGGGTGCGAGGCAGTGAAGGGGGTTAGGTTGGGGGGTGTATTGTAGAGGGTACAGTCCTGACCTTTTGGGTGGTCTGAAGTGTAAGCAAGGGGGGGTGGACCGGGGGGGCTCGGTCCCCCTAACCCGAGCGCCCTCCCAGCTATCTTTTTGGGAGCAAGATGATAACCAGCAGCTTGGACAGGAAATACAGAGAGAGGAAGGGATGCTTCATGTTTGTGGGTCTCATGAAGATCATGTGGGTCGTAGGATAGGTTGCCTAGGCAACGGGGCCGCCGCCCTAGGGCTCTGTCCATGGAAACCCCACAGACTTGGAATGTACAAGGGGGAAGGTGAGGGGTGGGGGATATGGTGGGGGATGGGAGAGGCACTTGGCATGTGACACTCCCCAAATGTCAAGGACTATAACAAATCCCCCCCAAATGTCAGGATCAGTACAAATCCCCCCCAAATGTCAGGACAGTACAAATCCCCCCAAATTTCAGGACTGTAAAATCACCCCGAAAAATGCCTTCATTTTTGGAAAGTAGTCACTCTGAGTTAATTTAGTATAGAGGCGAGATTTTTGAAGTTGTAATTTTTTTGGTCACAATACTTATTTTGTTACATCCTGTCCCCATAGCTGCAGTACTAGCGCCCCCGTCAATATAACTGGTGTGGGCGTGAGTCAGTGACAATGACTGGTGACAAAATGATATATATATTCTTTTTTTTCTTTTTTATTAACTTTTCTTTTTTTTACCATTTTTTTCTTTTCCCATTTTCCTGTTACTTATACTATGACCAGCATGCCAGTGCTGCGTTACCATAGTGACACTCTGTACTACTCCTGGGAAGGTGAACAGGATTTATTATCACACTATGATGACCCTGCTTCTCCGGGCTTTACCCCCCCACCGGGGAGCCTGGGAATAAACCAGCACTTCCACCAGCTTACCATAGAGATGCTCTCAAGGACCAGAAGGTCCCCAATGATCTCTATTGGTATAGGAAACCAGCAGTGGACTCGGGCATTTTCAATCATTTCCAGATTCGCCCGGATGTAAGCAGCGCTATCACTTTAATGTGGAAAATATCTGATCCCTCCGATCTTAGTGTGTGTCAGAGGAGTACATCCAGGATCTAATAGACACCCAGATTTCTCAGTAAAGAGGATCCGAGTGTCACTGCCTATTGCACAGATCACAGGGGAAGGTTTACATTTAAAATGAACCCCTCAGCCCTCCAGTAAAGATTTATCCCCCTTCATGACCAGGCCAGGTTCTGTTGCTGTTCTCAGCACACGGCACTATTTCACAAATGGTAAATTGTGCGGAGTTGTCGTGCAATGCTGCACCCAAAGTTTATGTCCTTTTTTCACACTAAATAGAGCTTTTCTTTTGGTGATATTGATCTGCTCTGTAACAGTTTTTTACCTTTTGTGCTATGAACAAAAAAAATCACAAAATTTGGAAATAAAAACAATATTTTTTCACTTTTGCTTTGTACGAAAATATCCAATAATAACTCAAAGTTGGTCATAATTTTAGGCCAAAATGTTTTCTCAATTCCGTGTCTTTGGTCAAAAGAAAAATCCCCAATAAGTGTAAATTAATTGGTTTGTGTGAAAGTTATATCGTCTACAAAACTATGTGATGTATATTGGAATTTACGTAGATTTTACTTTCTGACTATCACATTTCTCGAGGTGCTAAAATACTAGGACAGTGCAACAACCCCCTCTCCAAAATGACCCCTTTTTGGAAAGTAGACACCCCAAGGATTTTGCAGAGTGGCATGCGGAGTGGCCATGGAACATTTTAATTTTTTTGCCACAAAATTTTTTGAAAAATGACAATTTTTTTTTCATAAAACAAAGTTGTCATTTTAAATGATATATTGCTCATGCATGCATGGGTATATGTGGAAATGAACACCCCAAACACAATTCTCCTACTTCTCCGAGTATGGGGGGACCACATGTGAGAGGCTTTTTGGCTGTCTAGCTGCATCCAGGCCCCCCAAAATCCAATGACCACGCCTCAGGTTTTTAAAGGGCATATTTCCTCATATCACTTCCACTACCTATCACAATTCAGAGGTTCTAAAATGCCAGGATAGTAGGAAGCACTCCCCTCAAATTACCCCTTTTTGGAAAGTAGATCCCCCTAAGGAATTTGATAAGAGGCATGGGGAGTATTTTACAGATTCATTTTTGTCACAGGGTTTTGAAAATGAAAGGAAAAAAATACATTTTTCTTTTCTTTCTTATTCCAAAAACTTATGACAACACAATGAGATCTGCAAAATACTCACCATGACTCTTAGGAAATACCTTGGGGTGTCTTTCTAAAAATGGGTCATCGTGGAGGGGGGAGGGGATCTTTTACTATCCCAGCATTTCAGGGCCAACATTAGAACCTTCTGCCCCACATCACCACTGTTGAAGGCCGAGCCTTTTCTGACACTTTTTGTTTACATGAAAAAACATTTTTTTGCTGGAAAATTACTTTGAACCCCCCATAAACCAAACAGTAAATATTTTTTTAAAGCAGGAGACCCTAAAGAATAAAATGATGGGTGTTGTAACTTTTCTTTACGTCCACATAGTATATTCACAGCGATTTTTCAAATGCAAATCTTTTGGGAAAAATACACTTTTTAGAATTTTAATGCACAAAAATAAACTCAATATATTGCCACATAATTGCTTTGATTATAAATATAAAAAAGATGATGTTTATGCGTGTTAAATAGTTACCAAACATGACATGACTTAAAATTGTGACAAAGTACATAATCATTTTATTAATCGATCAGGCGAATGCAATATATAAAGCCTTTACAGACGGTCACCAATTCTATATTTTATCTGTAGGAGGTTTAGTGTTAGAATTCACTGCCACTCGCATTTTATGAAAGCTTTGCGCACGATTAACTCACATCGCACGGAATGGTGCATCGCTACATGCTTACATACTGGCAACCGGGGTCAACGCCTTGCGAATTGCAGGAGCGTTGGCCCCCCACCCCCCCCCTCGCCCCCCCAGCCCGCCGCTGGCCACCTCGCCTTGTAGAAGTGTGTGTGTGTTGTGTGTGTTTGCGCTCTGATTATTTTTCAGAGGAGAGAGTAGAGAGAGAGAGATTATACATCCCGGGTGGCGTTGTTATTTCTCTTTTATTGTTGTATCCAGGGAATGTAATAATATCCCGTGACTGCATATAGGCATTAACAAGTTGCTCCTTTTTTAGATGAAATCTCGGGGTGGGGGTTCTATTAGACTCTCAGATCTCTCCTCCTCTGGCCCTTCCCATCATCATCATCTCACCAAGATGCGTAGTGATCCGTATGCTTCTTTTTTTTTAGATTTTTTTTTTTTTTTTTTTTTTTTATGCTTTCCCCCAATAGTTACAAATCGACGCTGTTAAAGTTTTGCAGGCCAAAACAGGAAATGTTGATTGAAATGGTCTTAGCTTTCCGATGTCTTTGGTCATAGAGATGATTGGCAGCCCATTTTTGGTCTCTGATTCAGCTCTATCGGTCAGATCGTAGCGGAAACTGCTCGGCTGCCTGCATTCTGAATTCCCCTGTGGGGACAGGTGAGCATGAGCCCAAGAAAACTGTGGGAGGCGGGGTTTCTTGGTGTTATTTCGTGTCCTTCCCGCTGCTTGTAGGTTAAAAAACAATTCAACTCAGCTAATTGGCCACTAGGATTCGTTTTTACATGAAAGCCGACTGACGCCAGCTACAAAAAAATGGGTTCTGCACTTCATCCAGGTCCCCGCACCCATCATGATGCATCTCAGTGGACCTCAGGGCTATTGGCACTGTGGTGTGTTTAGTCGGGAGGTGTATATAGAGAATGTGTCAATGGAAATGGAAGGGTTTTTTGTGGACCTCCAACTCAAACACAAAATTAATATTATATTATACTAAATCATGTACATACTTTATTGCCAGAAGAATCATGAAGTTATAAATTCATTGAGAACATAGCTTTCAGATTAACCTCCATTGGTCTATCTTTATTGTGCTACCACTAATGTATCCATTTCCCAGAACGTCATGGTCTTCTCCACATCCACACATTCTTTTCTACAAACTCCTCCACATTTTTAGTTCTAATGACTGAACTCGTCCAACGTTGCCTGGTATTGGTATCCATCTTCTTCAAGGGTAGAAGAATAATGGTAGGATTGGTTTAAGATTCAACACATCAATAATGTTACAAAAATGAGATAATACACAAGAAATGTATAGTATTGATCCATTTGTATTACATACAATGTCACGATACGTGCCCTGGACTGTGGATGCAGATACCTGGATACAATCCAGGGGAGGCGCTTACACCATGATAGGATATTCTATTTTGGGGGGGACCAAAACGGGGCCGAGGCTAAGCCCCGCTCTAAGATGCATCTTCTCTTCCATAGAAAATGCTGAAGAGCCCCACTTCCATAGCTATTTGGTGTAACACGGCAAGTAAATAGTAAAGAGGAGAATTCTATGATGGAAAGCAGTGATAGATTCATGAACATCCAGTCCTCCATCTCTCTAAAGACGATTTCCAATATCATCATTAGAATCACAACATCATATTATACAGACTTCCCCCCCACACCAATCTCCACCCTCCCCAATCCATGGTACAAATCACATTGTTTTACTAGAAGAAAAAGACTTAGTACCCCTAAACATTGATATATATTAAGAAGTGACCCGAGAGAATAAAATGGTGGGGTGATGCTAATTTTTGTCACACGGTATGTACGCTGCAATTTTTCAAAAGGTGTGTATTTTGGGGGGAAAAATACACTTTAATTGAATTTTATTGGAAAATAAACACACAATATTATAACCCGTTTTCGGTGACATAATGATTAAATAGATACGCTAACATGTTACGCTTTAAAAACTGTGCATGTTGTAAAATGATCCAGCAAACTACGGCACGTAAAAATCTCCATAAGTGAAGATTTCATCATTTTAGGGTGTTACCTAGTTTGGACAGTACAGAGGAGGTCTGAGCCCATATTGCTTTGTTGTAAGTTTTTTTGGTGTTTTTCAATGGGGTGGTGGGAAACCGTTTAACCCTTTTTGGGAGAATGGGAAAAAAGGGGCTGTTTTTATTACGTCCTGCCAAGACAAAGGGTTTGATTTCAAATTGTGGATGGTTTTGGGGAAAAGGGGGAGAAACCCGGCTGGCTTTTCCTAATATAGGGGGCTTTTGGGAAAAGGGGTGAGGGCCCAATCTGTACCCGGGACAAGAATAAAGGTTCGACAGGGGCCCCCAAAAACCCCCTTCCCTTTTTCCCCCTAAACATAGGAAAATTTTATTTCCCCCTTTTGTTTTTGGGTTTGGGGAGTTCCCTATTTCTGTCTAGGAAAATGTTTTTCATTTGGGGAAAAGGGGGTGAGGGAAAAATTTTTAATGGAGCCCCGAAAGGAAACACCTGAAGGGGTTAATTGGGCCCCTCGGCCTACAAAAAAGTTTCGTCCCCCTGGATTTCCCCCTTTGTAATTTTTGGAAAGTCACTTGAAGTCGCTCGATTCCAAAAGTTTGGGTCAGTGCGACTTTAAAGGGGGAGACTTGCAGGACATCTGTGTGACTTTTTTATACCCAAATCCCATTGAAGTCGCAGCTGCCCTTTGGGAAAAGTAGTGCAGGAAGAACTTTTATAATGGTGGGGACCGGGTGGAGGGGGGTTTGTACCCGGGATGACCCCTTAAAAATGGACAATTAAAAAGTTTCGGACTTGTCATGTGATGAGAAACTATTTAACTCACATGACGAGTCGCAAAGCTTTTGGTTTTTTGGGAGGGACTAAGAAAACACAGTTGGGCTTTTTGGTACATCAGATTATTTTTTTTCAGTAGTAAATCTGTAAAGGACGTTTTTTATATAAAATTTTTCCCCAGAAAAAAACATTTATTTCCAAAACTCGTAGTATTAAAATTTTAAAGGGGGAGGGGGGAGAGAGACAGGGGGGGGGAAGAGAAGGGGTGGCCCCCTCCCTATCCCCTCACAGTGACTGCACCCCACCCTATGTTGATCATTGGTTCCACCCCAAAAGAGGAACCCAAAGGGGGAGGGGCAAGACTCAGGGGGAGGGGCGGGAAAAAAAAAGTGCGGGGTGGGGTTTGTACCCTCCAATCCCATCCCACCGCCCCAAAAAAACCCC
>CATNWA010013738.1:0-13288 GCA_951230385.1 Staurois parvus
TTAGGGGTAATGTGCCATCTATTCAAACACTTATAATTTACTTCTACTTCCCTCATACTAATATTTTCATGAATTAATGTGAACATTTTCCTCTTCTCCTCCTCCTCCTCTATTTTCCTTCCTATATCTCTTTCCCATTTCTCTATGTGCATTAATTTTGTGTCAGTGTCAATCTCCAATAATATCTTGTGTATTTTTGCCATTCCGTGTCTACCATTTCCCCGTGTCTCAAATAATCTCTCAAATGGGTTTCAATCCTTTCTAGTTCTTATGGGCTTAGGGAGACTCTCAAAAAATACTTCAGTTGGTAATATCTTAATCTATCCATCTTATTAAAAACTTCTCCCTTTCTGTCTTCCATATCCTTATATGACCCAATTTCCTCCCCTACCAATATATCTCTCAATTGCGCCTCTTGTTTTATAATCCATTTCCCTGCTATACTATCCATACCCGGGATCAAATATTTTGTGTTCCTAAGTGGTATTAATTGTGAATTTAAAAACCCACCCTTTTTGTCTGTGTAATAAATCCCATTCTTTTAGAACATTCAAAGTATACTTACTAGTGCTCTCCTCTAATTCCCTATATTGTGCTGGTACCCAAATACTTTTACTTAAACTTATTCCACTCAGTGCTTTCTCAGTTTTAACCCAACTTTTCTCCGGATTATGGATCCAGTCAAAAATTCTCGCAATAATCCCCGCTCTATAATATCTCCTGAAATCTGGTACTCCCAATCCTCCTCTCTCTTTACTTCTAGTCAATATCTCATAGCCTATTCTAGGTTTTTTATTTCTCCATATATATTTTATCATCATTTTCCTAAGTTCTTTAAAATATGTCTCTGGGAGCTTAATTGGGATCATTTGAAATTTGTATAATACTTTAGGGACAATTATCATCTTTATCAGGTTTATGCGTGCCATCCACGATGGGTTTCCATTTCCCACCCTTCTCAGCTCCACCTTTATCTCATTTAATAGTGCTATATAATTGGCTTTATATAAGTTCGTAGTTGAGGCTGATAATTTTATTCCTAGATATTTTAAATCTTTATCTCTCCAAAGGAAAGGGAATTCCTCTTTTAGTTTTTCCTTTTCTTCATTTTAAAGGTTGATATTTAAAATTTCAGTCTTTGTCGGGTTTATTTTCAGATTCGACAGTTCTCCATACTCACTGAATGCTTTCATTAAATTTGGAAGTGATGTTCTGGGATTTCCTACATAGAACATCAAATCGTCCGCGCATACGCCGCTACCTTATTTTCTCTATCTCCTATCTTTATTCCTTTTATATCTATATTCTTCCTAATCCTAGACAGCAAGGGCTCCAGTGATAATACATATAACAGTGGGGACAATGGACATCCCTGTCTTGTACCATTTGACATCTTAAAATACTCTGATCTTCCTCCATTTACCATTATGGTGGCGGTAGGCCCTCTATCTAACTCTCCAATCCACCCTCTTATTCTATCTCCCATTCCTAATGCTTCCAGGGTGTCCATCATAAAACCCCAACTTACTCTGTCGAATGCCTTCTCGGCATCTATCGACATCAATATCATTGGGGTTTTCCCTTTCTTGCCCTCTTGTGTAAGCAGCAGTGATCTCAGAGCGTTGTCTCTACCCTCTCTTCCTGGAACAAACCCCACTTGATCTCTATGTATCCACTCCGGCATCAGTTCTTTTAATCTATTTGCCAACACCTTTGCAAATATTTTTTAGTGTCTACATTCAATAGCGCTATTGGTCGATAACTCGCACATTGCGAGGGATCTTTATCTTCCTTCTGAATCAGTACTATATTAGCCTGTAACGATTCTCCCCTCATCTCCATCCCATTCCCCAAGGCGTTCATATAAGTCTTCATCTTGGGTATTAAAAGCTCTATATATTTTTTATAGTATTTAACTGTGTATCCGTCTGGACCCGGACTTTTCCCTCCCGCCATGCTTTTTAACGCTATTTTTATTTCCTCTGAAGTTTATTTCTTCCTCTAAAGAGTTCAGTTGTATTTCTCTTAATTTCGGGTAGACCTGCTTCCTCTAGGTATATCTTTCTTTTCCCCCATATTTACTATTTCCATTTTCTTAAACTTATCCTGGGGTATAAATTATATTATACAACTCATTGTAATACTCTTTAAATATTCTGGCAATATCCTTAGTTGAGTGTTAGAAATTCACCCTTGGGGTTTCTTATTTTCTCAATATTTTTTCTATTTTTCTTCTTTCTTAAAGTTCTCATTAAATACTTTCCCGGCCTATCTCCCCATCTATACCTTTCACATGTTATTTTATTAAAGACTCTTCTTTTTTCTTCCTCCATTACATTCTCTAGTTCTTCTTTCTTCTTTATTAACCCCTGCATTATCTCCTTAGATCTTTCCCTTTTATGCACCTGTTCAAGATCATTTATTTCATTTAATAATCTATTTATCTTTTCTTTCCTTTCTTTATTCTTTTTTGCCCCCATTGCAATGAGCAGACCTCTGATGTAAGCTTTATGAGCTTCCCACACCGTTGCTACCGATACATCCTCTGTCTCGTTCTCTTCAAAAAACCACTCAATTTCCCTCTCAATTCTTCGACTAATCTCTTCATCCATGAGGAGTGCCTCATTCATCCGCCACACATATCCCTCTCTCTCTTTCTCTACCCCATCTTAAACCTCATTTCTACCGGGGCATGATCCGATAGGGTGCTTACTCCTTTTTTTTTCTTCCCCCACCCATTCTATCATTTGGTGTTCTACTAATATGTAATCTAGTCTAGAATAAGTCTCATGTACTTGCGAAAAGAAAGTATAATCTCTCTCTTTCATATTCCTAATTCTCCAGATGTCCACCAGTTGACACTCATGCATCCTTTTTTTTTAACCTTCTCAAGGACTTGCTTTCCTCTCCTCTCTCACACACAGGAAGTGGTATCCATCTTCAGGTCTATACAGAGGTTTAAAATCACCCGCCACTAACATACACCTTTTTTTTTAAAGTCCATCAATCTCTTCAACACTTCTCTCACAAATGTCACTGGCTTCTTATTTGGACTATATATATTTGCTATTGTGCACTCAATTCCCTGTAATTTTACCTCTCAAAAATAGGAACCTTTCCCTCCGGGTCCGTCAATCTCTCCTCAACCCACAAACCTTATATTTTTAGCAAAGCCTATAGCAACTCCTTTTGCTCTTTTAATTGGTGATTCCGCATAAAACCATGTCGGAAAGTATCTGGTTCTCAGTCTAACCTTCGACTCTATCTCTAAGTGTGTTTCTTGCAAGAATATCACTGAGGATTTTCTATGTTGTAGTTTTTTTAAATAACCTAAATCTCTTTCCTGGACAATTTAGCCCTTTTACATTATAGGTTTATATATTGGATTTCTTCCATTTTTTTTTCTTTTCCTCCTGACTCCTTTTTCCTCCTTACTTTCCTCTTTCTTATACCTGTAGAGCGTATTTATCCCGCTAACCTTTTTCTCTCCCCTTATCCCTCCCCCCCCCTCTTCCCACAATCCCTCCCCTCTCCCCTCCCCTCCATCCCCTCCCCCCAACCCACCACCATCCCTCCCCCCCCGCCCCCCTCTTTTTAGGCCTTCACTTTTGCCTATTCATCATTTGTGGAACTAACATCCACCTTTGATTTGGTCCTTAGGGCTACACTCCTCCCATGGCTAGCCTCCCCTCCATCCAGATCTCCCTATTTTTTTTTTTCTACTTGTACTTCTTAACATCTTGTTTGGGAAGAATTAGAGCAAAGCTAGAGGACTGAAGGATGAAACAGGAGGTTTTTAGGGACACGGAGGGGCAGAGAGAAAAAAAAAAAAAAAAAAAAAAAAAACCATCTCTCCCCTCCACCCCCTTCTTTATGGAGCTTCTATACTGTTTTCGCAAGTACGTCTCTTAGAGGCTGATCCCTCTTTGCAGATCCCTCTCCTAGGTCGATCACTGTGTAAAGAGGTAAATCGCATCTTAGAGTTCGGAAACAAAGAGTTGGGAACTCTGCACTGCTGTCCCGTCTGCGTGCCCAGTCTCGACTGTAAAAGTGGGAAGAAGGTTATACCCCCTTTTACGGAGGATAGACAGCAGGACCTTTTTGCCCTGAATATCAGCTTTACATCCAATCAGCCCTTTTATCTTTTGATGCATAGAAAAGTAGACAGACAAATATATAGATTGATAGATAGATAGATACCAACCGGGCATCCGCTTTTACCACAGAGTAAACTCAGACCAAATAATGTTCCAGAAAAGTAATCCACTCTGGCCAGAGCACAACACATGTAAAAAAAGGACAGTAATACTGACAAGAACATTAGACGCCCCACGCTCAACATGTTTCTGGCTGACATATTCACAATCAAGTGATTAATTGCTTAATTCACAAATCAAAGTAAAAAACTTAAAACCACGACAAACACAAACTTCTTAATACTCTAAACAGTAATAATCAACGGGTTGTTCCTGCAATGCCCCTTCTCTGCACTGTAAAATATTGTCTTTGCAATAAACTCCTCGTGTCTTATCTTTCTATAGTCTGTGTTACACTGTACATTATATGGGGGGCTTTTTTGACCCATTCTCTGGGGGGGGGTGTATTTTTTTACTCACTGACCTTTTAGGGGTGTATAGTCTTTATTGTAAAAAAAAGCTAGTGTTTCACTGAATATTACACTTCTAAAAAGCTCAGCATATTCTGATTCTTTCACATGTGGGGGGCTTTGTGACTTCTTTTTTTTTTGGGCACAATTTAAATTGGTACGTGGGGGGGTTTTTGGGGGGGGGGGGTGGTGGGGTGGGGGGGGGGGGGGGGGGGGGGGGGGGGGGGGGGGGGGGGGGGGGGGGTGGGTGTGGGGGGGGTTGGGGTGTTTTTGTTGTAGGGGGGTTTTTATCTTTATGTATTGGGGGGGGGGGAATATTTTTTGTTTATTTTTTTTTTTTTATATTTTTTTTTGGGGTGGATTTTTTTCCCATTTTTTTATATACAACTCCAACTTGTCCTCATATGTATAATACAATCTTTCTGTCCCGGATAGCTGATTTTACTCTACTTATCCAATCCTCCTAAGTTGGCACCTCTCTTTTCTTCCAGAACCTGGGATCAGACTCTTTGCTGCGGTCAAGTATTGCCATATCCCGAGACTCTTTGTATACTTTCGTAGAGAGCTTCGAGATATGGAGGTGACATAGTTCTGGATCCAATCCTATATTGATTTTAGTCATTTTCCCTATTACATAAACTATACATCTCCGTATTCATCTTTGTGCTCTACATTAGGGGTAATGTGCCATCTATTCAAACACTTATAATTTACTTCTACTTCCCTCATACTAATATTTTCATGAATTAATGTGAACATTTTTCCTCTTCTCCTCCTCCTCTATTTTCCTTCCTATATCTCTTTCCCATTTCTCTATGTGCATTAATTTTGTGTCAATGTCAATCTCCAATAATATCTTGTGTATTTTTGCCATTCCGTGTCTACCATTTCCCCGTGTCTCAAATAATCTCTCAAATGGGTTTCAATCCTTTCTAGTTCTTATGGGCTTAGGGAGACTCTCAAAAAAATACTTCAGTTGGTAATATCTTAATTAGAGATGAGCGAAGTATTCAAAAATTCGATTCGGCTGATTCGGCGATTCGATGCGAATATATTCGCTGCAAATTTAACTTATAAAAGGGTGTTTCTAGGCTTCAGAGAGCCTTTATATTAGTGCAGAACACTGTACCTTTAATTTAAATGCCCTTGGAGTCTGCTGGGGAAGAGAAATAATACTGTCAGTCAGTATGACATGCAGATGAGTGCCGTCGATCTTAGAAATCACCGCACACTTCACTCATTTGGGCAGTCACGGGGCCAAAACCAGAGTGTGGAGCCACAGTGTGGCGGTGGAGGCAGCAGCAATGGGAGGCCATACAGCACCCTATGACAAAAATGGAACCCACCAGCAGTTGTGTGAGGAGACCTGAAAGTGGCACATGGCAGAGTGTGGCGATGGAGACAGCAGCAATGGGAGGCCGTACAGGGACCCATGAGACACTCTGGACCTGGCAGCAGCATTAGGAGGCGGTAGGTTTTAGGGGCCCATGGCAGATTACGGGCCTGGCAGCAGCAATGGGAGGCCCGTAATCTGCCAGCACCCTATGACAAAATGGAACCCACCAGCAGTGTGAGGAGACCTGAAAGTGGCACATGGCAGAGTGTGGCGATGGAGACAGCAGCAATGGGAGGCCGTACAGGGACCCATGAGAGACTCTGGACCTGGCAAAGCAGCATGAGGAGGCGGTACTGGGGCCCATGGGAGATTACGGGCCTGGCAGCAGCAATGGGAGGCCCGTAATCTGCCAGCACCCTATGACAAAATGGACAGCACCAGCAGTGTGAGGAGACCTGAAAGTGGCACATGGCAGAGTGTGACGATGGAGACAGCAGCAATGGGAGGCCGTACAGGGACCCATGAGACACTCTGGACCTGGCAGCAGCATGAGGAGGCGGTACAGGGGTATTAAGGGGCCCATGGCAGATTACGGGCCTGGGCAGCAGCAATGGGAGGCCCGTAATCTGCCAGCACCCTATGACAAAATGGAACCCACCAGCAGTGTGTGAGGAGACCTGAAAGTGGCACATGGCAGAGTGTGTGGCGATGGAGACAGCAGCAATGGGAGGCCGTACAGGGACCCATGAGAGACTCTGGACCTGGCAGCAGCATGAGGAGGCGGTACATAGGGGCCCATGGCAGATTACGGGACCCCTGGCCTGGCAGCAGCAATGGGAGGCCCGTAATCTGCCAGCACCCTATGACAAAATGGAACAGCACCAGCAGTGTGAGGAGACCTGAAAGTGGCACATGGCAGAGAGTGTGGCGATGGAGACAGCAGCAATGGGAGGCCGTACAGGGACCCATGAGACACTCTGGACCTGGCAGCAGCATGAGGAGGCGGTACTGGGGCCCATGGCAGATTACGGGCCTGGCAGCAGCAATGAGAGGCCCGTAATCTGCCAGCACCCTATGACAAAATGGACAGCACCAGCAGTGTGAGGAGACCTGAAAGTGGCACATGGCAGAGTGTGGCGATGGAGACAGCAGCAATGGGAGGCCGTACAGGGACCCATGAGACACTCTGGACCTGGCAGCAGCAGCATGAGGAGGCGGTACGGTACATGAGGGGGCCCATGGCAGATTACGGGCCTGGCAGCAGCAATGGGAGGCCCGTAATCTGCCAGCACCCTATGACAAAATGGAACCACACCAGCAGTGTGAGGAGACCTGAAAGTGGCACATGGCAGAGTGTGGCGATGGAGACAGCAGCAATGGGAGGCCGTACAGGGACCCATGAGAGACTCTGGACCTGGCAGCAGCATGAGGAGGCGGGGTACTGGGGCCCATGGCAGATTACGGGCCTGGCAGCAGCAATGGGAGGCCCGTAATCTGCCAGCACCCTATGACAAAATGGAACAGCACCAGCAGTGTGAGGAGACCTGAAAGTGGCACATGGCAGAGTGTGGCGATGGAGACAGCAGCAATGGGAGGCCGTACAGGGACCCATGAGAGACTCTGGACCTGGGCAGCAGCATGAGGAGGCGGGGTACTGGGGCTCATGGCAGATTACGGGCCTGGCAGCAGCAATGGGAGGCCCGTAATCTGCCAGCACCCTATGACAAAATGGAACACACCAGCAGTGTGAGGAGACCTGAAAGTGGCACATGTTTGGGGCATGATTCATGGCGGATTTAGTCAGTTGTGTCAGGGAACTGGTGGTTTGAAATCCAGACTAATCCACGCCTGATTCATTTTCACAAATGTGAGTCTCTCCACACTTTGGGTGGACAGTCGTGTCCTCCGCGGAGTTACAATACCTCCTGCCGCACTAAACACGCGCTCCGATGCCACGCTACTGGCCGGGCATGACAGCCTTTCAAGGGCAAATTCAGCTAGTTGGGGCCAAAGGTCAAGTTTCGTTGCCCAGTAGTCAAGGGGATTGTCTACCTCGGTTGGCAGGGTGCTGTCCAAGTAGGCCCAAGCCTGTTGTTTGAGGTCCTGCTCCAGGTCCACCTGATGCTGCTGCTGCTGCTGCGGCTGGTTAGTAGTTTTCTCACTGCGCTGGTGAAGAAAGCTACTCATCATCGACTGCAGACTGAGGCAGCCGCTGCTGGTGGAGCTGCCACTGCTCCTACCACCACCACCCCTCCCCTGCTGCCATGGCAGCGGAACGCGAGCACACAGGGCCCACAGTGTCTGAGGATGGACGTTGGCGCAGAAAGGCAGAGACCAACTGACTACATAGGTGGTTTTTATAGTACGTTATTTTGGCCTCCCTCTCAGCAGGTGTGAAAAAGGCCACCATTTTTGAACGGTAGCGAGGGTCCAACAAGGTGGACAGCCAAAAGTCATCCCTCTGTCTGATGGTTATTATTCGGCTGTCGCTACGCAAGCAACCGAGCATGCTATGGGCCATTTGTGCCAAGGAATGCGAGGGACTCCCTGCCTCCATCTCCTCCACAGCATACTGCCACGGTGCGTCTGGGTCCTCTGTCTCCTCCTCCTCCTCTACCAGATGCTCCTGCTCCTCCACTCCTGTCCGCTGAGTGGAAAAACCACCCATTTCACTCAATAATTCCTGAGCACCAATGTCTCCTCCTCTACCTCCTCTCTCTCTTCTCTTCCTGTCCTGCCCCCACAGGGGTCATGTGGCGTTGAGATCTGTGCGCCACGTCTACCGCACCCTGACCAGCCATTGTTAACAGCATTTGTTCCAGGACGTGCAACAGAGGAATGACGTCATTCATCCCATAGTCCTGCCGACTCACGAATAGCGTGGCCTCCTCAAAGGGCCTGAGCAAGCGGCAGGTGTCACGCATGAGCTGCCAATGGCTGACATCGAAGTTACACAGGGGAGTACCTTTATCCGCGCTTGTAACATCAGGAAATCGGTGATGGCCTTTCGCTGTTCGTAAAGGCGGTCTAACATGTGTAGGGTTGAATTCCACCTTGTTGCAACGTCGCAGATCAGGCGATGCTGTGGAATTCCGTTCTGCCGCTGCAGCTCAAGGAGGGTGTGCTTTGCGGTGTAGGAATGGCTGAAATGCATGCAAAGTTTACGTGACATTTTAAGGATGTCTTGCAGTGGGATGGTGGATTTTAGGAACCGCTTGACAACCAGATTGAACACGTGAGCCATGCATGGCGCATGGCACAACCTTCCTTGACGCAGAGCAGACACCATGTTCTTTCCGTTGTCGGTCAACATGGTTCCGATTTTCAGTTTGCGCGGAGACAGCCATCTGTCGATTTCTCTGTTCATTACACTCAGAAGTTCCTCCCCTGTGTGACTACGTTCGCCAAGGCATACCAGGTGCAGCACAGCGTGACACCGTTGCGCCCTGCACATGTGATATGCCGGTCAGGTAATGGGACTTGGACTTGGCACAGGGGGTGTCGTGGCGGCTGAGGACACGGCGGAAGAAGAAGAGGGTAGAGGCGGACATCTTTGCCGGACCAAGGACGTGCAAACGTGGAGGCAAAAGCGGCGTGACCTGTCCAAGTTGCTGGTGCGGCTGTGCCGGCACCACGTTCACCCAGTGGGCCGTAAATGACATGTACTGTCCCTGACCGTAGTTACAGCTCACACACGTCGGCGCTGCCGTGCACTTTGGCAGAGACCGACATGCTCAAAGACTGGACTGGCCCACCATCTCTTCTACATGTGAATGCAGGGCTGGCACTGCCTTTTTGGCGAAGAAATGCCGGCTTGGCACTCTCCACCGCGGCGCGGCACAAGCCATCATTTCTCGGAAAGGTGCTGAGTCCACCACTTGGAAAGGGATGGACTGCAGCACCAGCAACTTGGACAGGAGGACGTTCAGCTTTTGCACCGTCGGGTGCGTGCTCGCAAACTGTGTTGTCTCTTGGAAACGGATTCCAAGAAAGACTGCTGACGGAATCCGTGAAGAGGAGTAGCAGGAGAAGGAGCATCTGAACGAGCGGAAGATGCCAACGAGCGACAATTCCCCTCAGCAGAGGTGTTGGAGCCTTGACTGGCTGATAGAGGGCGATTGACGTCGGGTGACGGAGCAAGTAACGGAGCGGGGTGATGATGGAGCGGGGGCTGAGGCAGGCAGAACCGCCGTATCTTTATCACGGTTTTCCCAGGCCACCAAATGGCGACGCTGCATATGCTGACGCAACGCTGTAGTCCCAACATGGGCCCCCTGGCCACGCTTGACTTTCTGGCCACATAGTCGACATACGGCTACGTTTACTTCCTCGGGCGGCTTGACGAAAAATTGCCCACACCGCCGAGTAGGAAACTTTGCCCCCGCTACTCCTCACTGGCTGACTGCTACTTCCTCCGTGCACACCGGCACCACTACTGGCCGTGGTGGTAGGCTGCAGTGGAGCTGGTGCTCTACTCCGTGGCCGTTTGCCTCCACTGACACTGCTGCGACCCTGCTGCCTCCTGGGCAACCCACCGACTGTTTTTTGCTCGCTGCCAAGCTGGCACCCTCTTCTCCTGATGATGCGGAAGCAATAGCCTGATGACGACGAGGCTGCCAAGTGCGATCAGCCTCATCATCATCAATTAGGGTCTCCGCCTCACTACTAGCCCCCTCGGCTGCGTGTGGGTCAGGAGACAGACCTGTCTCTAGACCGGCTACCGAGCCACCTCCTCGCCAGTACTTCTTCGCCTGGCTGCTGAAGAGGCGGATGTCTCCCCCCGTTCCTGACCGCCCTCTGTTAGCTCTTCCTCACTGTACAGTGGGGCTGAGCCCACAGCATGCGATACTTCGCTTGGTGAGGGAACACCAAAGGACAGGGGCAGGTAGAGGACACGTGATTTCAGTGGGCTTGCTCCCGGGCCATGCCAACTAACGGTTGTGTCTGACGTACCCACCGACCGTTGGCTGTAGGTGTCAGAGGTGACCTGGGAAGAGGAAGACGACCGAGCCAACCAATCGATGACGGCAGGGTTGTCGGTGGAGACACGACCGCTGGATGACACCGGGAGCACTGGCCTCTGGCTGCGACTAGTGCTGCCTCGACCCCTTCCTCTGCTGCCACGTCTGCTCGCTCCTCCTAAAACATTGCCTCCTCTGCCACTCCTCTGCGTGTTGTCTGACATACTCTTTAATTAAACAATTCTGTGTCCCTGAGTAACAATTCTGTGTCCCCCTGAGTAACAATTCTGTGTCCCTGAGTAACAATTCTGTGTCCCTGAGTAACAATTCTGTGTCCCTCAGTAACAATTCTGTGTCCCTCAGTAACAATTCTGTGTCTGTCTGAGTAACCTGTGTCTGTCCCTAGTAACAATTCTGTGTCCCTGAGTAACAATTCTGTGTCCCTGAGTAACAATTCTGTGTCCCTCAGTAACAATTCTGTGTCCCTCAGTAACAAATTCTGTCCTGAGTCCCTCAGTAACAATTCTGTGTCCCTGAGTAACAATTCTGTGTCCCTCAGTAACAATTCTGTGTGTCCCTGAGTAACAATTCTGTGTCTGTCCCTGAGTAACAATTCTGTGTCCCTGAGTAACAATTCTGTGTCCCTCTGAGTAACAATTCTGTGTCTGTCCCTGAGTAACAAAACTCTGTCTGTCCCTGAGTAAACAATTCTGTGTCCCTCAGTAACAATTCTGTGTCCCTCAGTAACAATTCTGTCTGTCCCTCAGTAACAATTCTGTCTGTCCCTGAGTAACAATTCTGTGTCCCTGAGTAACAATTCTGTGTGTCCCTCAGTAACAATTCTGTGTCCCTCAGTAACAATTCTGTGTCCCTGAGTAACAATTCTGTGTGTCCTCAGTAACAATTCTGTGTCCCTCAGTAACAATTCTGTGTCCCTGAGTAACAATTTCTGTCCCTGTCCCTCAGTAACAATTCTGTGTCCCTCAGTAACAATTCTGTGTGAGTCTCTGTGTCCCTGAGTAACAATTCTGTGTCCCTGAGTAACAATTCTGTGTCCCTCAGTAACAATTCTGTGTCCCTCAGTAACAATTCTGTGTCCCTGAGTAACAATTCTGTGTCCCTCAGTAACAATTCTGTGTCCCTCAGTAACAATTCTGTGTCCTGTCAGTAACAATTCTGTGTCCCTGAGTAACAATTCTGTGTCCCCTGAGTAACAATTCTGTGTCCCTCAGTAACAATTCTGTGTCCCTGAGTAACAATTCTGTGTGTCCCTGAGTAACAATTCTGTGTCCCTCAGTAAATTCTGTGTGTCCCTGAGTAACAATTCTGTGTGTCCCTGAGTAACAATTCTGTGTCCCTGAGTAACAATTCTGTGTCCCTCAGTAACAAGTAACATTCTGTGTTCTGTGTCCCTCAGTACAAACAATTCTGTGTCCCTGAGTAACAATTCTGTGTCCCTGAGTAACAATTCTGTGTCCCTCAGTAACAATTCTGTGTCCCCTCAGTAACAATTCTGTGTCTGTCCCTGAGTAACAATTCTGTGTCTGTCCCTGAGTAACAATTTCTGTGTCCCTGAGTAACAATTCTGTGTCCCTCAGTAACAATTCTGTGTGTCCCTCAGTAACAATTCTGTGTCCCTCAGTAACAATTCTGTGTCTGTCCCTGAGTAACAATTCTGTGTCCCTGAGTAACAATTCTGTGTCCCTCAGTAACAATTCTGTGTGTCCCTGAGTAACAATTCTGTGTCCCTGAGTAACAATTCTGTGTCCCAGAGTAACAATTCTGTGTCCCTGAGTAACAATTCTGTGTCCCTGAGTAACAATTCTGTGTCCCTCAGTAACAATTCTGTGTGTCCCTCAGTAACAATTCTGTGTCCCTGAGTAACAATTCTGTGTCCCTGAGTAACAATTCTGTGTCCCTCCCTGAGTAAACAATTCTGTGTCTGTCCCCCTGAGTAACAATTCTGTGTCTGTCCCTGAGTAACAATTCTGTGTCTGTCCCTGTGTAACAATTCTGTGTCCTCTGAGTAACAATTCTGTGTCCCTCAGTAACAATTCTGTGTCCCTCAGTAACAATTCTGTGTCTGTCCCTGAGTAACAATTCTGTGTCTGTCCCTGCAGTAACAATTCTGTGTCCCTAAGTAACAATTCTGTGTCCCTAAGTAACGGTTCTGTGTCCCTAAGTAACGGTTCTGTGAGTCCTAAGTAACGGTTCTGTGTCCCTAAGTAACGGTTTCTGTGTCCCTAAGTAACGATTCTGTGGTCCCTAAGTAACGGTTCTGTGTCCCTAAGTAACGGTTCTGTGTCCCTAAGTAACGGTTCTGTGTCCCTAAGTAACGTTTATAGCTGACCATTACAAAAGTGCTGGCTGGGTGTGATTGCTTTC
>CATNWA010013740.1:0-14167 GCA_951230385.1 Staurois parvus
ATTTATCGGAAGTTGATCAAAGGCTTCTCAACCATTATAGCCCCCATTACCCAACTCACTCGCCAGCATGCAAGTTTTCTCTGGAGCCAGGAAGCACAGACAGCCTTTGAGCAGCTAAAAAAGCAGTTCACTTCTGCTCCTGTATTACAACACCCAGAGCCAACACTTCCCTTCATCCTGGAGGTGGACGCATCAGAAGGTGGCTACAGGAGCCAAGGCTCAAAAGCTCTGCTCCATCCGATAGCTTTTTGCTTTAATAAACTAAGCCAAGCTGAAAGACACTATGACATAGGCAACAGGGAACGTTTGGCGATCAAAAATGGCATTCAAAGAATGGAGGTACCTTTGGAAGGAGCTAGTCACCCAATCATGATCTTCACAAATCATAATTATCTAGAATATTTAAGATCTGCCAAGAGCCTAAGATTATGGCAAGCTAGATGGACCCTATATTTCTCCAGGTTCAATTTTCACATCTGCTAAAGATAATTATTGAGAGGTTATAAAATGAATTATCGTATCACCCAATATTTGGTCTCCATTCAGTAGCCAAAAAAGGCATGCAAAAAAGGGGGATTTGTGAAAAGAGATTCACAGAGAAGCGGCTACATTATGAACAGAATGTGACACTCAGAAAAATTTCCAAAAATTATACTTTATTACACTTATAAATATGACATATGGGCAATCGCCCTGGTTTACCATCACCTCAGTATGAGACAATACACACAGACCTAAAACCATTAAAATAACACCAAGACCGGTCTAAATGCATGTGCAACAGAGAAAATGACTACAAGAGTCTAACGTCCCTGTGACACAAACACATAGGTGAACACTTCCCAAAGGAGGTGTATCCAAAAATTATACCATAGGTATACCATAATACATGTTATAATATTAGAAATTCGGCTATTGCCATAATGGTTATATCCCAAATAGGGAATCCAAAAATTATACTATGGATATGGGTATCACATGTATGCAATACAGCAAGCACAATATGCGTCAAAAGGAGAACAATATGCATCAGGCCTGTATGAAAAAAGACAGAAATGTCATATGTATAATGCAATACATTCCTGTGCCGGCACAAGTGGTTGGGGCCCATTCATCTGTATAAACAGCTGTTTCCTAGAGCTCATTAAATGAGAATATGCCCCATTTATTCCCAGGATGGAAGAAAAGATGCAAAAAGCAGCACTCTGCTTGAAATGGTTTCTTCACCACTACATGTGGACTACACACCATTTTCTGTAAGAAAAACAAAGACACATCCAAAAGATCTTCTGCCTGTTGAAATGCATGTGGTATATCTTGTTTCCCTGCTTTTTGCATCTTTTCTTCCATCCTGGGAATAAATGGGGCATATTCTCATTTAAAGAGCTCTAGGAAACAGCTGTTTATACAGATGAATGGGCCCCAACCACTTGTGCCGGCACAGGAATGTATTGCATTATACATATGACATTTCTGTCTTTTTTTCATACAGGCCTGATGCATATTGTTCTCCTTTTGACGCATATTGTGCTTGCTGTATTGCATACATGTGATATCCATATCCATAGTATAATTTTTGGATTCCCTATTTGGGATATAACCATTATGGCAATAGCCGAATTTCTAATATTATAACATGTATTATGGTATACCTATGGTATAATTTTTGGATACACCTCCTTTGGGAAGTGTTCACCTATGTGTTTGTGTCACAGGGACGTTAGACTCTTGTAGTCATTTTCTCTGTTGCACATGCATTTAGACCGGTCTTGGTGTTATTTTAATGGTTTTAGGTCTGTGTGTATTGTCTCATACTGAGGTGATGGTAAACCAGGGCGATTGCCCATATGTCATATTTATAAGTGTAATAAAGTATAATTTTTGGAAATTTTTCTGAGTGTCACATTCTGTTCATAATGTAGCCGCTTCTCTGTGAATCTCTTTTCAATTTTCACATCAGCTACCGCCCTCCTGATACCATACTGTCGGCCCAACATTTTTTGTTGATCCAGCCCAGTCTGAAGCTTTTGATTGAACAGGCATCTGCATGGTGCGCCGAACCTGAGCAGAACTTGTTAAGAAGGCAGGATGGCTTTCTGTGGTACCAGGATAAGATCTTTGCACCCCATGAGGTAAGATCCCAAGTTTTTCAAGACATTCCATGACCATCAACTGGCTGGTCACTTTGGAGCCCAAAAAAAATGGATCTGATCCAGCAATCGTTTTGGTGGCCCAACTTAAGTCAGGACTGCAGAACCTATGTAAAATCCTGCACAGTATGTCTACGTAGCAAGGGAGACAAAGCCAAGGCATGGGGGTTGCTGAGGCCCCTATCCATTCCTAATTATCCCTGGAAATGATCGCAATGGACTTTATTGTAGACTGACTTGCCATCTTCTGAGGGGTTTGCTACCATCCTAGTAGTGATATATTGGCTATCCAAGATGACCCCTTTTCTGCCAATGATAGGAACTCCTTTGGTGCCTGAGACGGCACATATCTTTATTAAGGAAATCGTTAAGCTACACGAACTGCCCAGCAATATCGTGTCTGACCGAGGGGTTCAATTTACCTCCAGGTTCTGGAGAGCCTTATGTAAAACTCTGAAAGTTGAACTCTGCCTATCATTGGCCTACCACCCTCAAAGTAAATGGGCAAACAAACTGAACAAACTAACCAAACGTTGGAACAATATCTACAATGTTTCTCCGCCTTTTCCCAGGATGATTGGACATCTCTACTCCCATTAGCATAATTTGCATACAATAATTCCGTCCATTTCGCTACGAATCAGTCACAATTTTGGGCCAATTACGGATTCCACCCTTCTTGCCTGCTGGATACCATACTCAAAACCTCGGTACCCTGCAGTTCATGACAGAATCAGCAGGATACAGGACAACTATTGAGCTCTCCAGGAATCCGTACAAAGATTGCAAACTGACTACAAAAGATACTATGACAAGAAACGGAGGGGAAATCCTTCTCTGCAGGTTGGAGACCAGGCTTGGTTATCAACAGCCAACCTAAAACTTCTTTGCCCATCGTGGAAGTTAAGACCAAGATACATTGGGCCCTTTCGGATCAAACAAGTAATCAATCCAGTGGCATATGAGCTATCTCTTCCCGAATCATATGGGATTCACCCAGTCTTCCATGTTTTTCTGCTCAAGCCAGCAGTTCATGATCCATTTCCGGGAAGAGTGGAACCTCCTCCGCCACCAATAACAGTTGGGGAGGATGCAGAATACGAGATAGAATCAATCCTGGACTGCAAGAAGTGAGGAAGGCAGATCCAGTACTTGATCAAATGGAAGGGGTACTCTCCTGAAGAAAGCTCCTGGAACCAAAAGACAACATACAGTGGGGATCGAAAGTTTGGGCACCCCAGCTAAAAAATTTTATTAATGTGCATAAAGAAGCCAAGCAAAGATGGAAAAAAATCTCCAAAAGGCATCAAATTACAGATTAGACATTCTTATAATATGTCAACAAAAGTTAGATTTTATTTCCATCATTTACACTTTCAAAATAACAGAAAACAAAAAAATGGCGTCTGCAAAAGTTTGGGCACCCTGCAGAATTTATAGCATGCACTGCCCCCTTTGCAAAGCTGAGACCTGCCAGTGTCATGGATTGTTGTCAATCATCGTCTGGGAAGACCAGGTGATGTCAATCTCAAAGGTTTTAAATGCCCAGACTCATCTGACCTTGCCCCAACAATCAGCACCATGGGTTCTTCTAAGCAGTTGTCTAGAAAACTGAAACTGAAAATAGTTGACACTCACAAAGCTGGAGAAGGCTATAAGAAGATAGCAAAGCGTTTTCAGATGTCAATATCCTCTGTTCGGAATGTAATTAAGAAATGGCAGTCATCAGGAACAGTGGAAGTTAAAGCAAGATCTGGAAGACCAAGAAAAATATCAGACAGAACAGCTCGCAGGATTGTGAGAAAAACAATTCAAAACCCACGTTTGACTGCACGATCCCTCCAGAAAGATCTGGCAGACACTGGAGTTGTGGTCACTATTCCACTATAAAGAGATACTTGTACAAATATGGTCTTCATGGAAGAGTCATCAGAAGAAAAACCTCTTCTACGTCCTCACCACAAAAATCATCGTTTGAACTTTGCAAATGAACATATAGACAAGCCTGATGCATTTTGGAAACAAGTTCTGTGGAACGATGAGGTTAAAATGGAACTTTTTGGCCGGAATGAGCAAAGGTACGTTTGGAGAAGAAGGGGCACAGAATTGAATGAAAAGAACCTCTGTCCAACTGTTAAGCATGGGTTGGATCAATCATGCTTTGGGGTTGTGTTGCAGCCAGTGGCACAGGGAACATCTCACGAGTAGAAGGAAAAATGGATTCAATAAAATTTCAGCAAATTTTGGATGGTAACTTGATGCCATCTGTGAAAAAGCTGAAGTTAAAGAGAGGATGGCTTCTACAAATGGATAATGATCCTAAACACACCTCGAAATCCACGGGGGATTACATCAAGAGGCGTAAACTGAAGGTTTTGCCATGGCCTTCACAATCTCCTGACCTCAACATAATTGAAAATCTATGGATAGACCTTAAAAGAGCCGTGCGTGACAGACAGCCCAGAAATCTCAAAGAACTGGAAGACTTTTGTAAGGAAGAATGGGCAAAGATACCTCAAACAAGAATTGAAAGACTCTTGGCTGGCTACAAAAAGCGTTTACAAGCTGTGATACTTGCCAAAGGGGGCAGTACAAGATATTAACTCTGCAGGGGGCCCAAACTTTTGCAGACGCCATTTTTTTGTCTTCTGTTATTTTGAAAGTGTAAATGATGGAAATAAAATCTAACTTTTGTTGACATATTATAAGAATGTCTAATCTGTAATTTGATGCCTTTTTGGAGATTTTTCCATCTTTCCTTGGCTTCTTTATGCACATTAATACAAATTGTTAGCTGGGGTGCCCAAACTTTCGATCCCCACTGTACATGCCCCCAGACTTCTCCAGGAGTTCTACTCCAAATATCCAGACAAGATGGCTCAAGTAGGCATCCAGAGGCTGCCCTTTATGGGGGGGGGGAACTGTCAGGGCTCTGTCCTTGGCAGAGGTGTTAGGCGACCTGACACCCCTGCCAGTACCTTGCATGGCCGCAGAAGTTCACATCGGCTCAAATTTGGCAGCAAATAGACTTTATAAGGAAGCCCTGCACTACTCTCTGGCTCCCCAGTACCTTGTTCCTGTACTACTGTGATCTGTGATTTCCTGTTACTGACTCGGCTTGCTCCTGGACCTGTCTTCTCTGCTTAAACCCTGACCTGACCTCGGCTTGGCTAATGGATATTCTCTCTTGCTCCTCTGTGTATGACCTTGGCTATCACATCTGACTATGTCTGTTCTGATCTCCACCTGGTACGGAACCTTGGCTTTGAACCGGCTATCCAGTAATCCTCTGTTCCCCGGAAGGGCTTCCATACCTCACACACAGGTGCCACCTGTCTGCATCTCAGTGCATCAGCTGTGCTCCTGAGTGGACCACCAACAACAAGCACTCCTACAGGTGACCTGTGCCACTTTGGTCCTGACTCCTGCTGTCCCACTCTCAGGGGAGTCTGGAACTTAGCTGCAAGGGAAGCCCTCTCTCCATTGGCCTCTCACACCAGGTAAGTGACAACGGAGGAGAGCGGACACGTTCACTCCCTTCTTGTCCTGACCCAGAAGTGACGTTATGACAGATTTCCCGACCATCGAGGCCAGCAAAGAATGTAATGCGGTGCGATGTGCTCTACATTACATCCAATGGAGTACAGGGGAGACATTGGGGGTCTTTTAGACCCTGGATGTCTCAATAAAGAGAACCTGTCATCAAAAGTCATCTCATAGAGGACTTTGTCCCCTTAAGTAAAATGTTTTTTTTTTAATTGTAAAGAATGAAAGTTACACCCAAGTACATAACTTCTTCCCTTAAAAATTTTGAGGCCCCCCACCCCCACATATATGCACACCCAAACGTAAGAGCACACGCTGGAGCGCCTACACGTGATAACATTGATTGTGATACACGTTACATATCGCCGGTCACACCAGAATGAGAGGATAATTCTAGGAGCAGACCTCCTCCGTACTCTATACTGATGACCTAGAAGGGGCTATAAATGTGTCCCCTATAGATAATACCGGGACTAAAGGTTGTCACCATTTCAGCACACACAACTTAAGGTTTGACATGTTGGATATCTATTTACTCGCTGCAACCTCGGCTTTTATATTTTTACACATAAATGGGTCATTTATTGCTTTTTGTGCCCTGAAATTAACTTAAGTGTATTTTTTACTGAAATTTAGCATTTCCTAGACTTTGTGATAATATTTTTGTGACATAAAAAATTAGAACTGCCGCTATTTTATTCTCTAAAGTCTCTACTTTCAGAAAATCGATATTTTGGGGGTTTTGTGTCATCTTCAGGACTAAAATAATTTTTTAACATGTGCAAAAAATGCAAAAACGGCTCTGGGAGTGAAAGGAAGAAAGGATAAACAGGACACTCCCCTTTCCTGAGGAGCAGCCAATCGGTTCTCATTACACTGCAAGGAGTCTCCCCTCCCTGCTAGTCCCCGGGTGCGGTGCTGGAGACAGGCGGGGGAGGGGAGGAGGAGATAAACAGAACAATGTTACACATATTAAATGTTTTAGTCGCTATATAAAGCCCCTTTCATTTTTGAAACCCCCCAGACATTCCTAAAAAAAGCCTCAGATTTATATACATTTTCTGTTACAAAGGAATGTTTCCTTCCTCCTGAGCAGCAATGTAAGGGGCTCTATGCTCCATACTCCTGACCCCGGCACTCCATCATTGTGTTGGCTGCATAGTGTAATGATTGCCCATTGGCTGCCTGTGTAGTGTCATCATTGCCCTTTGTAGGCCATGTATGGTCAGGATGGTCCTTGTCTTGTCTATTTATTGTCAGTGCTGTTTGTTTAGAGGACCATATTACTAGAATTTATCTCCACAATGAGGAGAATGTTCCGGCCCCGGAAGTGGGGGAATGTTCTGCCCCTGAAGGGGTTCATCTGGGTTCCCACACTATATATGTGTGTATCATCATCTGCTGGAGATAAAAGACGTCACAGTGACTATGGAGGAAGAGGACGGACATGACTATGAGGACTATGGAGGAAGAGGACGGACATGACTATGGAGGAAGACGGAGTGACTATGGAGGAAGAGGACGTGACTATGGAGGAAGAGGACGGACGTGACTATGGAGGAGAGGACGGACGTGACTATGGAGGAAGAGGACGGATTGAATATGGAGATGGATGGAGGAAGAGGACGGACGTGACTATGGAGAAGAGGACGGACGTGACGGATGGAGGAAGAGGATGGGAAGAGGACGGACGTGACTATGGAGGGAGGACGGATGTGACTATGGAGGAAGAGGACGGACGTGACTATGGAGGAAGAGGACGGACGTGACTATGGAAGAAAAAGGACGGACATGATGGGGGTTACTGGGTGTGTAAATAAAACATAACATCTTTTTACCTCCTCTGCTGCCACTTCCACCAATGTCTCCTCTCTGCTTCCTGTCTGTACCTGACATGTCCCCTGACATCACTTCCTGTCTGTACCTGACATCACTTCCTTCCTGTCTGTACCTGACTTCCTGTCTGTGCCTGACATCACTTCCTGTCTGTATTCCATAGAGACTTCCTGTGTGAGTATAGGTGAGATCAGCACCTTGTGGAGTTCAGAGGAACTGCAGCCCCGAGATCCATCCCATAATCCCCCTTCCTGTATAATATGTACCTTACAGGGATACTACGGGAGATGAAACATTACTGAATAAAGGAAGAAGAAATAAATGTAACTCTTATGTAACCAACTGTTCAACAAACTCTTATTACATATAGAAAAGTCTTACAAACACAGAACACAAAATACAAATGTATAGCTAATGAGAGCGATCCCGCCAAACCTGATCCTTCTGGGGGGGACAATGCAAAAATATATATCAATCCACTCATAATGACATCATCTTCTGGGAGTGTCTGCACATCCATCCATTTCATTTCATTGTCTCAGCCATTCCTGCAGCCTATTAGCACCCATTTTTCATGTCTCAGCAGATCTCCTGCAGCCTATTAGCACCCATTTCCCTCTCTATGTCTCAGCAGATCTCCTGCATCTCCTGCATTTCCCTATTAGTCTCAGCAGATCTCCTGCAGCCTTTCCCATTTCTCTATGTCTCAGCAGATCTCCTGCAGCCTATTAGCTCCCATTTCCCTCTCTATGTCTCAGCGGATCTCCTGCAGCCTATTAGCACCCATTTCCCTCTCTATGTCTCAGCAGATTAGCACCCATTTCCTGCAGCCTGACTGCTCAGGGAGGGATTTTGGCTCAGCAGATCTCCTGCAGCCTCTCTATGTCTCAGCGGATCTCCTGCAGCCTATTAGCACCCTCCCCTCTGATTTTGCAGTAAATGTGATTGCATTAGTCCCGTTGATTTTCGTATTTCCATGTAATAAAAGGTGTCACAAGATGTCGGGTTCCCCTGATTCGGGTTCTCTCCTCCCTGAGTGTGTATTTAGAGGCGGAGCTCCTGCTGGAATGGCGGTCGGAGGCGGAGTCTAGGAGGGAGACTGACAGAACCCGCAGCAGACTTTGCAGGAGTGAGCGAGGAGGATCCGGTTCCTTTACCATCGGAGATGAGGAGAGTGTGAAGGATGTTTGTGACTCTGGGAGCTGAAAAGCTGGGAGTCCTATTGGTGTGGTGAGGGGGAAGCACTACTAGGGGGCGCCCTCACCATCCCGTGTACAAGAGGTGGAAGAAGGCGGGGCTACACTACAGCTGACACAGTTTGGAGGGCGGAGCACTTTCACACCTTATCAACTTTTCACTGATTGGTGGATTTTTGTAGTAAAATAAGTGGATTGAAGTAGATGCAAAGTGGAAGCGGTGGACTTGCAGAGAACACTATACTGAGCACACAATATTGTCTGTCTCCATGGATTTGCACAGGATTTGAGATGATTTCCTATAGCAGCAAATCTGATGAGATGAATGAAGTGGGTGTAAAGTGGAAGCAGTGGATGTGCAGGGAGCAGCATCTTGAGCACAAAGCACTTTATGTTGTGGATGGATTTGCACACGGTTCAGTTTCCTTCATTTATTGATAAACCCCATAAGACCAATGAAGTGGGTGTAAAGTGGAAGCAGTGGATGTGCAGAGAATAGGATTTGGAGCCCCGAGCTCTTTATCTCTGAATGTCTCCACATATTTGTAGTGTATTTGTGATGATTTCTGTGCACACACAATAGGACAGCGCTGTGACACATAATGCTCTTCTAGATGACAGGGAATCCTTCCCTTTGTTACAGCAGCAGTCCGCTAGAAGGTTTTTGTAGGTTTGGAGTTGTTACACATAGCGCGGGTTTTATCCATTTTATAGTGATGACATCATTGCCCAAATCTGGGGGTCACCAGCCATTTCCACCCTTTACTCCCAGCTGGGGGGCTTTGTATCCATATACCAGATGTTCTACAGGACTAAATCTGCAATCAATGTTACTGCAAAATCAAAGGGGCCAAAAACCCCTCCCCCGAGGAGTCATATATTTCTGTCCCCCTTGGTGGGAGTGGAGGTGACCCCTCTATAAGGATCTACAGTCCATACACACCCAGCACAAGGCCGGGGGTCACACTACCAGACGCTTCTCGGGGCTGCAGTTCCTCTGAGCTCCACAAGGTGGGGATCTCACTTCTACTCAGACAGGAAGTCTCTATGGAAGACAGACAGGAAGTGATGTCAGGTACAGGTACAGAACAGACAGGAAGTGATGTCAGGTACAGACAGGAAAGTGGTCAGATACAGACACATTTTAGGGGAGAGGTAAATCAGGAGGAAGCAGAGACATTCCTGGATCTAGCAGCAGAGGAGGTAATATATAGATGAACCCCTTCAGGGGGAGGAGTTGATGATAATATATCTTGCTCACAAAGCTGGCCTACATTATTATTATTATACAGTATTTATAAAGCACCAATAGTTCGCTCAGCGCTGTACATTACAGAGGGGGACAGAACATGTGACAGAACAATACCAATACAATGCAAAACATGAGGGGATCGAGGGCCCTGCTCTTTGGAGCTTACAATCTAGGAGGGAGGGGATGGTGGTACAGGAGGAGATAGCTGTGGGGGATGGAGTGGTAGGAAGAGTGGAGGAGGTCGGCAGGATAGCAGGGGGTGGGGTAGGCTTCCCTGAAGAGATGGGTTTTCAGGGTGCGCCTAAAGGAGAGGAGAGTAGGTAATAATCTGATGGGTTGGGGCAGGGAGTTCCAGAGGATGGGTGACACCCTGGAGAAGTCCTGGAGGCGGGCATGGGAGGAGGAGACCAGGGAACTAGAGAGAAGGAGGTCTTGTGAGGAGCGGAGTGTGCGTGTTGGGTGGTACTTGGATATTAGGTCAGTGATGTAGTTCGGGGCAGTATGGTGGACGGCTTTGTACATCAGTGTTAGCATTTTGAATTTGATCCGTTGCGCAATCGGAAGCCAGTGGAGGGATTGGCAGAGGGGGGTGGAGGCCAGTGGAGGGATTGGCAGAGGGGGGTGGAGGACACTGAGTGGAGGCCAGTGGAGGGATTGGCAGAGGGGGGTGGCGGAACGGAGGTTGGAAAGGTGAATGAGTCTGGCAGCCGTATTCAGGATGGACTGAAGCGGGGATAGCCAGCGGCGAGGCAGGCCAGTGAGGAGGGAGTTGCAGTAGTCGAGTCGTGATATGATGAGGGAGTGGATGAGCTGTTTAGTGGTTTCTGGGGTTAGGAACGTGCGGATTTTGGCGATGTTGCGGAGGTGGAGTCTGCATGTTGCGGAGGCATGTTGCGGAGGAGTCTGCATGTTGCGGAGGCGGAGTCTGCATGTTGCGGAGGTGGAGTCTGCATGAGTTTGTTAAAGATTGGACTTGGGGCTGGAAGGATAGGTTGGAGTCCAGAATGACACCAAGTACTCGCCTGGCCTGGGGGGCGGGTTTGATGGTGTCGTTGTTGGACATGATGGAGAAGTCAGTGGGGGGTGGTGTCCGGGCTGGGGGGAAGACAAGAAACTCGGTTTTGGAGAGGTTCAGTTTAAGGAAGTGGAGCGACATCCAGTCTGATATGTCGCTCAGTAGGTGTGTGATTCGGGCAGAGACCGAGGGGGTGAGGTGGGGGGTTGAGAGATAGATTTGTGTGTCGTCGGCATAGAGATGGTAGTTGAAGCCGTGAGAGTGTATGAGTTGGCCAAGGGAGGAGGTGTAGATGGAGAAGAGAAGGGGCCCAAGGACAGATCCTTGAGGGACCCCAACAGAGAGGGGGAGTGAGGGGGAGGTGGTAGCATTATAGGTAACGCTGAAGGAGCGTTGTGACAGGTAGGATGAGAGCCAGGAGAGATCAGAATCTCTGAGGCCGAGGGAGTGTAGTTTTTTGAGGAGGAGGGGGTGGTCGACTGTGTCGAAGGCCGCAGAGAGGTCAAGGAGTAGGAGCACTGAATAGTGGCCATTAGCTTTGGCGGTTAGCAGGTCGTTGGAGAGTTTGAGTAAGGCAGTTTCGGTGGAGTGTAGGGGACGGAAGCCAGACTGTAGGGGATCGAGGAGGTTGTTGTCGTTGAGAGGTGAGAGCATAGGCGGGTGTAGACTAGGCGCTCGAGGAGTTTAGATGTAAATGGGAGCAGGGAGATGGGTCTGAGGTTGTTCGGGTCATTGGGGTCCAGGGAGGGCTTTTTAAGTATAGGGGTGATGTGTGCATGTTTCAGAGGGGAGGGGAAAGTGCCGGAGGAGAGGGAGAGATTGAAGATGTGGGTGAGGGAGCGTAGGATGTTGGGGGAGGGAGGTCGTAGGAGTTGTGAGGGGATAGGGTCAAGGGGGCAGGTGGGGAGGTGGTGGGAATAAGAGAGGATCTTGGAGACTTCCTCGATGGTAGTAAGGTCAAAGGTGCGGAGTGTGGGGGGGGGCTTCAGTATGAGGAATGTAGGGTGGGGTGGAGGTCAGAGTAGTGGTGGGGCCGTGGGAGAGGGGTGATGAGGGGGTAGCTGAGTGAGGGGGGAATGAGGTTGGAGGGAGTTTGAGCAGTGATGAAGTCCCTGTGGGTTATGTCGAGGGAGAGGGGGGATGAGGGGGGTAGCTGTGTGAGAGGGGACGGGTTGAGAGGGCGTGTGAGTTGCGGCAATGTCCTTGCGAATTGTGTCAATCTTGTTTTTGAAGTGATTGGCAATCTCAAGGGCGGTGAGTGTGAGGTGCTGGGTGGAGGTGGGGGTGGCGAGAGTAGAGAGTTAAAGGTGGAGAAGAGTCGGCGGCGAGGATTGGAGGAGAGGGCCTTGATGTGGGTCAGGAAGTAGGCTTGTTTGGCTGCGTGGAGGGAGGAGGTGTAGGTGTGGAAGGCAGATTTGTAGCTTGTTGGGATTTGGTTTTGCACCATAGTCGCTCCAGGGCACGACTGTGTCGTTTGAGGGTTTTGGTGTGATCAGTCTGCCAGGGCTGGAGCGGTCGGGGTCTGATGTTGCGTGTGGTTGAAGGCGCTAGTGAGTCAAGGGCTGTTGACAGCGCGTTGTTGTGTAGGCAGTCATGGCAGTCGGGCCAAGTACGGGGCGGGCAGGGACAGGGGGAAGGATGCGGTCGTGGAGTTGATCAGCTGCAGAGTGGAGGGGGGCAGGGTTCAGGTTGCGGAGGTTACGGCTGGTAGTATTGTGACATTTGGAGGGGTAGGCGTTGGAGGACGAGGAGATAGAGAAGGTAATCAGGTTGTGGTCAGAGAGAGGGAAAGGGGGTGTTAGTGAGGTTGTGGGGAGCGCAGCGGTTGGAGAAGACAAGATCAAGGATATTACCGTTGGAGTGGGTGGTGGATTGTATGCACTGTGCAAGTGCAAAGGAGGAGGTTAGGTGGAGGAGACTGGCTGTGTCCGGGTTGTCGAGGTTGACGGGGATGTTGAAATCCCCAAGGATGATGGTGGGTAGCTCAGAGGAGAGGAAAGAAGGGTAGCCAGGAGGAGAAGTCCTCCAGGAAGCGGGGTATGGATCCAGGAGGCCGGTATATATCACAGCAATCTTCAGGGGGGTTGGGGAGAATAGTTGGACGCAGTGGGCCTCAAAGGAGGAGAAGGATAGAGAGGGGGGGTTTGGGAGGACTCGGAAGATGCTCTGCGGTGACAGGAGAAGACCAACCCCACCACCTTTACAACCGTCAGGTCTGGGTGAGTGGGTCCAGCGAGACCTCTATAGGAGAGTGTGCAGCAGGGGAGGTAGAGTCAGTGGGTGGATCCAGGTTTCCATAATCGCTAGGAGGTTGAGGGAGCGGGGAAACAAAGAGGTCGTGGATGGCGGTAAGCTTGTTGCACACCAATCGGGGCGTTCAGGAGTGCACATGAAAATGGGGGGGAGGTTTTAGGGAGCAGGGGGACAGATACTAAGTTGCGGGGTTGCGGCGGGACATGGAGGCGGGAGGGTGTTGTGTGGGGTGAGGGAGGGAGGTGGTGGAGGGCCAGGATTTGGGGAGATGTCCCCCGCGGATAGGAGGAGGAGAAGGGTGAGAAAGGTGGCATGGGAGCGGGATATGCAGGAGCGTGAGAAACTACTAGTGGAGGTGTTGGGGTCAGTGGGAGAGTGGGAGTATTAGGAGGAGGTGGTGGGTGCCATAGAGGGGTGAAGGAAGCAGTGAGGGACACGATATACAATTGTTTGGGAGGAGCAGAGGGATATAGTGAATGGATTTTGGGAACGGAGGAGAGGAAAATGAGAAGGAGGAGTGGAAGAGGCATTTTGGGGAGGTGAAGAGAGCAGTAGTAGGGAGATGATAGCAATCAGGGGGAGATGTACAAGTTTTGGGGTGGAGCAGAGGGGTAAAGAAATGAGATTTGGGAACAGAGGATAGTAATATGAAAAGGAGAAGAGGGGCGTATTATATAAAAGGTACACGGAGTGGGAGGTATGTAAGAGAGGTTTCCCAGGGTGTTTGCTTGCAGTCTGTCCAGCATGCCAGGTAGAGGTTTCTTGTTGTTGTTGTGTCTTCCTGCATGGTTCCAGTTTTATCGTTCAGCCAGCGGGATGAGGTGAAAAAACTGAAGTGATCTCCCCTAATCCCACACATTGGAGGTGGACGGGGGAATCCTCCCCGCTGCACTCTTGTAATTATGCACTATGCGGGGAC